>CM055868.1:6925000-6935000 GCA_029582165.1 Portulaca oleracea
GTATTCTAGTAGTTTATTGACATGTTTGGTCCTATTTCATTGTTGATTATATTCTGATGGTCCGAATTCTTGGTCAAACACACTCTCGCCGGTACATGTCAGCAAACCACCGAGTCACTACCATTTGACTCGGTGGCATCCCACCAGAATATAATTTTAATTTATTTTAGACCACCAAAATACAAAATGAAAGTAGGGATTATTGCTATACAACTCGTAAAAGTAGGGATTATTGGAATCCAATTTTACATATACAAACACACAGAGAGGGAGAGAAAGAGTTCTAACAATAAATAATGATCATATATTTCTTAAAGTATGTAATATTAGTGAATTTCATGTGATTATTATGTGTAAAACTTCCTATCCCAAACCAAATCTTTGATATCATGATATTTGAAGCCAAATTATTGATATCAAGGATTTGACCTGAAATAGTATGTTTTACAAAAATAATCATATAAAATTGGTTTTTGTATAATTTGCATACTAATAAGGAAATATGACTATATTTTTATTGGAAATGATCTCTTATAAATATGTTATCAACTAAAAAATATTTCAAATTTTAAATCTTAAATGTAGAAAATTATTAGAATAAATGTCATTCAGTAGCTATATATATATATATATATATATATATGTTTATATGCTTTTGAGTTACGAAAATCAACTCACTCCAATTGCGACAAGTGCAAACTCTGAAATCCGAGGTACGATGATGAGTTATAAAAGTTGTTTTTGTTGCTTGCTTTTGTTATTACAAGTAGTTTGTTGTGTTTGTGTACGCAATGTTAATAGTATAGAAGCAAGTCAACCAACCAATGAGGACGTTGTCACAGTCCATATTATTAATGACTTATCAGCCGATGAAGCATTTACCTTTCACTGTTGGTCTGAAAAAGATGACCTTGGTGAACATACACTCAACAAAGGACAAGAAATCCATTGGCCTTTCCCCTTGGCCTTTAGTATGAAGACAAAAGTTACTTGTGATGGAAAATGCTCTAAGGGGTCTTTCAAGGGTATAATTCTACTAGAGTTTTATGTGCCTCTCTTGATCAAGTGTCACAACAAAGATTGTAGCTGGTATGCGCGAGATGGTGGTATATACTTGCACAATCTTGAAAGTGGAGATTTTGAATTATATTATGATTGGAGTTAGTTATCATTGTTTCTTATGCTTGTAACGAAAAATTATGCTTATGATCAATAAAAAGCAACTTCTTTCTATTCAAGTAACAATAGTCATTGTTAGTACTGTGCTTATCATTGTATGTTCATTTGTTTGTTTTGACAAGAGCAAACTAAACAAAAGTAAACTTCTAAGATTAAGGGTTCATGTTAATTATCACTTTTTGTTCAATTCTCTTTCCAAGAATCTATACTTTCCTTAACATTAATAATGTTTAACATGCACAATCACTGTTCAAATGGCATTGTAGAAAGTTTATCCAACTCGAGGGCTTACTAGATTTTTGCAGCTTCATCCAAACGGGTATCAATTTAAATGGATGAATATAAATACAAATAAATAATCTGCAAAATAATCAAAGTATATGTATGATGAAAGTAGAAATCTAAATATGAATCAGAATAAAATATATGAATACATGTGTGTTTGTTCTTGTTGACCATATCGAAAACAACAACAAATAGAATTTAAATAGTCATGTTCTTTTGCGATAAGTAATAGTTTACATTGCTTTACCTTACTTTATATTACCATATGAAATAACATGCCTTATAGTTTTAGATAATTTATATTCAAAATTATTTAGTCAACTCACATGATTTATTTGAATATAAAAAAAGAAATAGCTAATGTAACATTTACCTACCTTCACAAATTTATGTATATGTCTATTTTTATCTAATCTTATCTTACCTTACCTACCTATGCTCAAAAGGGAATTAACTAAAATGTTAAACCCTTGCCGAAATTATTAAAATATGAAAACATCGCCCAGATCCATTGTTCTCTTAAATTAGTAAAACTATCTATTCGTAAAATATATCATTTAAGGATTCCTACTTCTTCAAGACTAGCAGAATAGGCCCGTGCAAGGCACGGGCGGCATTGTTTCTAAAATTATGTTTATTTTAATAAGCTTTGACCGTTAATTTTCGTTAATTTATTTTAATAGGATTTTTAAATTTGCTCTCTCCGTTCTATATTAATTGTCTTTGAAAATAATGCAGTCAAATTGTAAAAATTTTGACTGTAAATTTCTTAATATATATAATGAATTGCGATATAAAATTTTGCAATTATTAATAATATATTATGTAAGAAACTATCAATCTAAGTAACATTGAAAACCGTAAAAGTCAAAATTATAACAATTAATATGGGACGAAGGGAGTAGTTAATAATAATATTTTGGATAATAAGTTTCTATTGCTAGTGGTTTCATTTTGTGAGTTATTATAATTTTTGATTAATTAGTGGTCGAAATTTGTGAAAATGAACAATTATTTAATTTTAAATAACTTAGGCTTACATTACCTTACCTTACCTTATCATTCAAAAGAACATGACTTAATTTTAAATAACTTATATTTAAAATTTAGGGTTCTTGACTCAAAATAAATCAATTTTATATTCCAACATTTTGTAATTTGAAGGAACTACGTTTAATTACTAAGATTCTCCTTATCCAACAGAGGGATTATATTATTGAAATTATAAATCAATTTTATATTCCAGCATTTTGTAATTATACTTTACCACCTTTTACCATGCTCTGTATTGTAATTTCTAAGATTCTCTCACTCCTTTTTCTAACTTTATATTTACTATCTCTCTGACTTCCTATTATCTCTCATCACTCCATCACTTCATCAACAATTGTGTGGAATCAACGGCCCCCAATCTTCTTTCCCAAAGTCTCAATTGTCAGAGTACCTATTGCATCCCCTCCCTTATTCTTCTTCTAACTTTTCAATTAAAAAATGATCTTTCTCTCTCTTAATTCATCTCCAAATTCATCTCCTTCTAGCGAAATCTTCTACTTCATCTCACTTTCCTTTACTTTCTTCAAATTCTTGTTTTGATTGTTACCAAATTTGAAGTTTTTTTTTTTTTCCAATTGGACACAAATTTGTAATCTTTCTCAAAGGGTGTTTGCAGTTTGTAGAAAACTGAAAGTGATTCTCTTCTTCTGCCTCCCTCTTCTTATGGATGTCTGAATTGAATGACATGGTTGAGAATTTACACTTTTAATTCATGTAATCAAATTCTGCATTATCAAATCTCCAATTTATAGTGTTCAGACGGTTTTGATTTGTTATGGGATTTTCGGTTTTACCAATTTACAATCGAATTTCCAGGGTCTTCAATTTGTGCAGTGTTGGCTTGGGGTTTTTTGAAGTTAGTTTCAGATCAGTCTTAAGTTGTGGATTTAATTTCCAGCTCTTTTATCTTTGGTTATTGTCTTAAATCCATGCATGCATTATCCTCCTTCATTCAAGTTAGTTCTCCTGCCTTGTTGTTCTCATCTTCTTCCTTCTTCTAAGTTTTATTAACAACCCATTATTATATTAATCTCGTTTAATTAATTAGCTTGTTTATGCTAACTAATTAGAGGGCCAAGGTCTGATATTATGAATGTGGAGGCTCAAAACCATGCATCCCACAATGCAGCAGACATATTCAAGAAGGCTAACTGTTCCGTCACTTTGAGGGCTTGTTTGGAGAGAAAAGTGGAATGGATTGGATATGGAATTAGAATCCTAGGGGGTTGGGTATGGAATTAGAACCCCAAATTGAAAGTGTTTGGTGAGCAGAGGAATGGAATCAAAGTTATAGTTATTATTATTATTATTAATATTAATAATAATAATATTATTATTATTATTATAAATATAATGATAATATTTACTATTAATAATTAATTATAATTTAATAGTTAATAATTTAAAAATTAAAAATTAATAATTATCAATTATTAGTTATTTTATTCATTAATTTTATTATTTATTTTTTAATAATTATAAATTATGAATCATTAATCAATAAAAATAATAACTTATTTATTGTGATTTATTATTTAATTTTTATTAATTTATAATTATTAACAATTATTAAAATTAATTTAAATAATTATTAATTAATAAATTATTATTAATACTTATATTTTTTAATTATTATTAATATTGCTACTATTATTAATTAGTATTAATCATAAATTATTTAATATTATTTTTATTTGCTATATATTATTTATTAATTATTATAAATTATTATTAAGTAATTATACTAATTAATAATTAATATTATATTATTAATTACTAATTATTAATATTAATATTTATTATCAATTATCAATTATTATTAATTATTTATTATTAACTTTTATTAATATTAATTAATATTAATTAATATTTTTAATTATTAATAATTAATATTTTTTTATTAAATTTTTTTTATTTTTTATAAATTATTAGTTATTAAATTATTAATTATTTTATTGATTAAATGTAATAATTAATAAATAATTATAAATATTTACATTTATTATTATTATTATTATTATTATTATTATTATTATTATTATTATCATGGAAGAAAAGGGATAGTCTATTCCCCCCATATTTGGGAGGGTTCTAATCCCCCTCTTTCAGAGGGATAGCAAATCCCCAGGGATTGCTATTCCATTCCAGAAGCAGTTCTCCAAACAGTAAAAACAGGAATTAGAACCCATTCCTGACTTATTCCATTCTTTTTATGCTCACCAAATAGGCCCTGAAGGTAACTTTCATATCCTCCTTAATCATAAATTAATTACCTCAACCTATCATCTTCATCCTTCTCAATTCTCTACCCTTGTTACTTGATGCTAATACTATACGTATATATATGTATTGATTTATATGTATGGTAATTTTGATGTTATATATATCAAATTCTTAGATATGGTGTAATTTTCATGGATGACATTCACAAAAAGAATATCAAGAGCTAGATGTCTGTAGAAGGCATTTTTTACTAATGTTATGACATGAGTCATCAGGAGCCAGATGTCTGCAGAAGGGTAACTCATGTGGCAGAGGCAAGAGTGGATAACCAATTGGGCCAGCCCATTTAGCTGCAGCACAAGGTCAAGTAGGCAAGCAGCAAAACAACAACAATTTTGGGAGGCAACTGTCCCTTTTATAATAGATAATAGATATAGATATAGATATAGATATTTGTCGCTTCCAGGATTTGTGCAGTAAACTTTGAGAAATATTGATTTTACATTTCTTAAAGTGTATAATATTTGTTATAACTTTTAATTGAGTACAATTATTATTGTTTTCGAATAAATTTTTTACATTTAATTTTTCAATTTTATTTAGAATTTAGTGTTAATAATGATAATAAAACCTTGAATTAGAATACAAAAAAATCAAAATTATTAATTATTAAGAAACGGATACAAAAAAATTGGCATACAAAAAACGATAATAAAATCTTAATTTTATTTAGAATACACTGTTAAATAATAGGCATACAAAAAATCTTGAATTGACATATTTAATTCTACAATTTTAAAGACATGTCTAGTAATAACATTTAATGTATTTAATAATGGGAGAATTTTCATCTTAAATTGTATGCATAAAATAAATAGTGTATTATCTTTAACAAACAATGATGATTAGCATATAAAAGACATACGCTTCATCGATCCGACTCTATCATATCTCAACCAAAAACAAAGCTGTTGATATGAATCAACGACATATGTTCGTCGGGAAGGACAGAGTGTATGGGATGGACTTTAACATATGGGGAGAATTTATAGAATTCGGAAATGTAAGTGAAGATGTATCAGGAAGAAGGGAGATAATTGCTATTTAGAGAGAGATTTACTAGTTGGACAGTGAAGAAAGGCAAAAGATATTAAGGAAGGAAAGTAGAAGTCATTGTGCAGTAGATAATATAAACGAGGGTACGTAACCACCTTTCAAATTGCAATTATTTCAACAAAATGGGCTTTAATTAAAATCTTCAATCTCTTTACTGAAAGAACAACTTAAAGGTTCACTTATGAATTCAATTTTGTTGAGTCTACGTATAGTTAGGTCCAGTTCAAACCTACCCCACTAATCAGTATAGTATTAATTCCAACAAACAATGTCTAATATTGCTGCATAGGTGTGTTTTGCGCTCATCTTTCCATTGACCGAGTTGTATTGGTTAAGAATTAGGAGATTTGATTTTCATTGCAGTTTTAGGGTTTTGCTTTAAAAACGGGAATTCATTTGCTTGATCATTCGATCCTTTAGAGTGGATGTGGTGGTATCAAGAGGAGAGGATACGTTGGAAATTTTGGGGATTCGGTCCTTTAGAGTGGATGTGGAGCCTGCCTTTTGTTTTACCATAAAAAAATATACATTTTGCTATTGTTTTAGTTGATGTGTTCTTTGTTAGATTCGGATGAAGTATTTTCCATGAATATATGCTGATGTCCATGTTGCATATATGTTGATGTCCATTATATGTATATTTAATGTTCATTTAACTACGTGCTGATGTTCATCCCATATACCACCCGGGTGATCATTAAGTGCAAATGATCCCTATTTTCATTACCAAACAATGAAAAAAACTGCCGACCTGATATGCCTTTCATTATATACAATGATCATTATATGTAGATGTTCATTTTTACTATACCTAGATGTTCATTACATAACAACTTAATGTTCATTTCACAATAACTTGGTGTTCATTATATAATTCAACTTGGTGTTCCATCTTAAGTTAAATGATGTTCAACATTCATATGACAAAGACCATTATATGCTCAAATGACTTAAGGGACCATTATATGCTCAAACGACTTAAGGACAATGACTTGATGTTCATTTCATAATAACTTGATGTTCATTTCACAATAACTTGGTGTTCATTGTATAATTCAACTTGGTGTTCCATCTTAAGTTAAATGATGTTCAACATTCACTTGGCAAAGACCGTTGTATGCTCAAATGACTTAAGGTCAATGAGTTACTGACTAACGGTGGATAATCATATTTCTTAGAGGTACTAAAAAAAACTCCACGAATGAGCAAAATGAAGGTTGCATTAATGATAAAGATATGTGGGGAAACCGCAAAAAAAAGATTGAACATGTATGTGAGAGGATCCGAACGAATTCTGCTTTCATTTCCCCCGTATAAAGCATTGAGTTACTAAGGTCACGGTCTTCATCCCACAATAAGGTCTTTTCGGAATGCTATGATCTCTTCTTAGAGCGTATAAAGTCCGGTCGAATTTCCAACCTTCTTTCTCGAGTATACTAAAAAAAAATGAACGTAACTTTGGCTTACTGAGCCTTCTCTTCTCCCCTACTGCCACGGTGGAAAAGTGCCCTGGTCAAGTCAAACAAAGGTCTGCTCTCTCTCTTTATTATATTGAAAATTAAAGAGTGAAAGACCTTGGAAGTAAAGCTTTTGTCCTGCTGCCCTTTGAGACACGAGAGGACTTCATGGAATTTCTCTTGCGGATACTCTGTATCCATTTGAGTCCTTATGAACTTAGCTTTGCCAGAAAAGCCAGCCTCTACCCCTATTCATCAGGTCTTTCCTTTTTTAGAGGATAGAAGGTCTTTTTTTAGAAAAAAGAAGTGGAGGAGCATGCATGATACAGAGACTCTTCTATGTGAATGTTCTTGCTTTCAAAATATGAGTAAGGGACTGGGAGTTTCGAGAACAGTCGGATTTGAAAGTTCGGCCTTACCCTATAGTAAGTAGAGTATCCTTTCCCTATCTAAGCTATTTCACCATAGCCAACTAGAAAACTAACCCTCTTGTCAATTCTTGGTGTAATACTCACCCTTAAATGATTGGTGTAAAAATTATTCCCTGATCAGGTGTGATCAGTCTCATCCGTGTAAAAATTAGGAATTATTCTTCCAACTCGTCCCAGAATGGGCGTTATGGCAAAGAACAAGAAGAAAACAAAAGAAGGAATTTGTCCAATAGTCACAAATTGTGCTTCCACAGGTTGACATCCGATCCAACCAAGTAGTAAGCAATCCGCCAAAAGCAACCAAAATATTCCTTCGTGAATCGGGCGAAAACTCAAACTACGTACATACATACTTTTAAAAAAAGGTAAAGCCAACAGACATTTAAAAACTGGTGCTATTGCATCTACACCCCCTGCTTTGTCAGGTATGCTACGAAGAATGGCATAAACCGATATGAAATACCATTCCGGCACAATATGAGACGAGGTGGGCATCGGATTAGCAGGTATACAATTATCGGGGTTCCCCAAAACATTAGGAGCAATTTTACATTAAAATAAGGGTAAAAAGCAAAAGCTACCCAAAAGGAAAAACCACCTACTAGATCCTTTACATAAAAATAAGGGTAAAAAGCAATTTTATCCATCTATGAATGTACACCCAATGGATTATTTGAACTATATTGATGCAATGCGGCCAGATGAAGAAGACTGGTGCCTACTAAAATAAAAGAGAGTAAATGATGAAGACTAAAAAATGATTTATGGTGGCATTGTCCACTGAGAAACCACCCCAAAGCCAATTCACTATGTTATCTCCTACTACAGGTATAGCGCTAGCTAAGCTTGTAATTATTGTAGCTCCCCTAAAGCTCGTCTGACCCCAAGGTAGTACGTATCCTATAAAAGTTGTCACAGTCATTAATAAGAAAATGATAACTTCGATACACTGAACAAATTCCCTAGGATTGCTATAACTCGCATGACATAGATCACGAAAAATATGAAGGTGAACCACAATGAGAAACATATTTGCCCCATTAGCATGCATATAACGGAGCAACTAGCCCCCTTCAACATCTCTCATAATGTGTTCTACGCTGTTGAAAGCTAGATCCACATGGGGTGTATAATGCATAGCTAAAAAAAATGCCAGTCACTATCTGAATGACTAAACAAATCCTAGCTAACGAACCGAATCCCCACCAATAACTAATATTGCTCGGGGTTGGATAATCTATCAAATGCTGATTAAGTGTGGAAAATATGGGTTGTTTAAGAACAGAGAATCGTTGGTTCCTTATAGTCATTTCCGTCAGAGCGGCCTCTCACGATTTCGTTACAATTTCTTCACTTTTTCAGTGTTCTGGTTCGTTCTATTATATATATAACTTATATAAGAATATAGACGCCCTTTCTTCCACAGCCGAAGGAGGGATGGAGAGCGTATACAGCGAAAAAGCGTCGAAGGAGCTTGGTTCGGGTTACTGAAGAGTAGTCCGCCTGCTCGGTGGGAGGAATAGCCCGTTTTGATAGCTATTACCTTAATCCATTCTGGTTTGGGGACAGGGAATACGAAGGTCGAGTAGGCTTCGCCTCTACTATAAGAACGAGAAGGTGAACGACGAATCCGAGTGATCGAAGGTTCAAGTACTGAGCGAATATTCAAACGTCTATTCATGTGAGAACTTCTTGCCCCTTTGGTTGACACCATCTTTGCCTTAGTCAGTAAGGGAGGGGGTGACTGTTAGATAGGGACTCCAGAAGTTCATGGGAAGAGATCATCTCTCCGGGGTTATAGTTTTTATCACATGTGTGGATGATACTATGATAGGCAAGAGAAGATAGAGGAGTGGACCTGAAAAGCATAAGATTCATTCAATAGCCAAGCAAGAGAGTATTCACCACTCCGAAGTACTAATAAAAAAGTGGAAAAGAGAGGCGGGGCTAGGGAGGGTGGCTTCATACTATTTCATCCGAGATGGCAGGGAAGGAGAGATTGCGAACAGAGAAAGAAAGGGATTCGACGATTGATTAATTGTTCGATCTCATTCGAGATGCGCCGCCTCTAGTCAGTAGAGATCTTAAAGGAAATGGTTTCTATGACAATGAGGTGGGAGGGTAGGAAGTATTTCTGGACAAATAAACAGGAATATGGCTCCTGAATTGACTCTCGCATAGAATTCTGGTTAATCAAGCTTGGTGCACTCTTTTACCAGCTGCTGAAACTGTTTTTTTGTTAATGATCCATTATCT
>CM055868.1:6940000-6952500 GCA_029582165.1 Portulaca oleracea
ACTGAAATCCAAATTTGGGGTTTGATTTGAGTTTCGTTTTTGATCTGTTCGTGAATCTAACTAGGTTCAAAATACCTTTCGTTTTTGATCTGTTCTTGCCCATTTCTGGGTTTCGATTTCTCTGGAAATCAAATTGAGCTAAGATCCGAATCTAGGATTGAATCTTGGTATCAGATTTCAAGTACTGGGTCTCGTATTCTCTGGTTATCATTTTGAACGACTATCGATGTTTGTCTTGAACTGAGATCCGACTTAGGGGTTTGAATTGGGTTTCAATTTGATCTGATAGTGAGTCGAATTGGTTTCACAGTGCCTATGATTATTGTTCATGCTCATTCTGGATTTCGTTTTATCTGGAAATTGATTTGAGCTGAGATCATAAACTGAGTTGAATCGAGTTGCCCGCTCGCGAGTTCAAAGTGCCTCAGATTGCGTCTTGCCCCATTATGCAATTTCTGGGTTTTGAATTCTGAGGAGGCTTTGAAACGAGACAATATCCTGTGCTCCGTGCTTCTTGTTTTCCCTGCTATTTGACTTTAGTGTGCATTATAAAGTTACTGGCTGCACCTGGACGAATTCTGCCGCTACTATGGTAGCCACCAGACTGGCTATGCATCAATCTGCCTGCCGGAACCCTACTCCAGCGGAAAAAACAACCAAACAAAATGGGAAATCGAAAACAGGGGGTCAATAGAAAATTGTTACAGACGATCAAACAACTGCCATTCAAACCGCAACTGGGAAAAAATCAACTGAAGAACTTATCTTGGAGTCTTTTAATAAGGAACCAAAGAGGAGTTCTTATGCCTCTCTATTCAATCAGGATGATGGGATGCAATTGCAATACGTTGAACCAGTTCATGTCGAAAGAATGACATGCGCCAAACTAGACAGAGAAGATGTGATGGAATCCATCGAGTACTGGAATAACTCGAGCATCTGCTGTGTTCTCGGTGCGAATCCGCCTCATGAGGTCATGAATGGATATCTTCGTAGAATTATTTGGGGACCACATTATTTTTTTTTACTCGTTGGGGACCAGATTGTCGTCAAAATTGGCTGGTTGGGTATTTTCAGGCCAAAGTAGCCGGAAACAATGAAAAGACTTAAATACCCATTACTTATGTGTGAAAAGTCCAGTTTGCCCATATTAGTTGCCCGCTCAAATATGCTCAGTCTCGTTTTCCTTCTTCTTCACTTTCAATTCTTCATTCTTCTTCTTCTCACTGAACGAATCAGCTCAAAATCAAAGATACCATTGTCGAAGAAGAATCAACTGGAGTAGTGAAGCTGAGGTTTGTCGATTGAGAGCCTGTTTCAGCGAAGCCATTGTCGATGAAAAATCTTGCCGTGGTAAGCTTCATTAACGCAATGTATTTGATCTTCGAAAATTAGGGCAGATGCTTAATTTCGAATGTTGGGGTTCGTAATTTGACCAAAAATTGTAAGCAAACGGTTTTGTTCAAAAGTTAGGGGTTGAATTTCGTTAATTTGTAAATTTAGGGTTTGAATTTTGCTGATAGTTAAGGGGAATTCGTATGAATAGAACTGGGAATTGTTTGTTGAAATGTGTATTGGGTTTGATTGTGATGCACAGGTTGATCCAATGTATTCATTCATTGTCCGATTCAACTCATTGAGGATTTACATCCCAGAGCAGGACTTAGATCGTTACAACCATAAAGAGTTGTTCTGTGACATTAGGAAGAGGTACACAGAAGAGTTTGGGAAGTTTCCGAAGTTTGTTGGATTGAATTGGTATCGACCTGGGAAGGAGAACAAGAAGATACCATTGCAAACAGATACTGGCTGGAATAATTTTGTGGGTGCATGGTCCAAGTTGGAGAAGGTGAAGACATTGCCTGTGGAGATGGTTCAACTGGCTGCGAACGGGAAGCTTCAACAGCTCATGGAGAGTATTCATGACAAGGAAATTGGTGATGATGAGATTATTGTTGAAATGATGGAAATGACACCAAGCCAAGCATTTGTATGGGCTGACAACTTGATACAAACACCCATTGATGCTCAGCAAAACTAATGTGGCAGTCAAACCTCACAGCCCAAACCACCATCAACAAAGAAGCCTCCTTCCACAGCTAGTATTGGTTAAAGATTTGGTGCAAGGAAGAAGCTAGAATGCAGAAGGAGTACCAGAAATGTAGCAAAGGCAGCAAGTCATAAAGGAGATATGGAATCTTCTGGTGGGCCTGGTATGGAGGAATATGCAAGTGGGTTTGGGCTTGGGTCATCTTCTTTTGGGCCTGGTAACATGGAGGAGTTGCAAAATAATAATTGTGGTCCTGCTTCCCCAACTAAAAGCAGGGATGGTACATCCTCACCTGCTGCCTCACATGAAAGAAGGCAAGTTGCAAGATCTCCTCTTTGCTCTCCATCTCAGAGGGAAAGCAATGAGCTGCAGAACACAACATCATCACAAGCTAAAAGTACAAGGAGACCTTTGACTAGGTCTTTGGCAGCATCAAGTCCTGATAAGCATGGTCCACAACCATCTTCACCTCGTAGGTCTCCACCTCAGAGGGAAATCATTGAGCTTCAGGAGACAAGATCTTCACCAACTGAAAGTCCAAGGAGACCATTAACTAGGTCTGTGGCAGCAGCAACTCTAGAGAAGCAAGGGCCACAGGCTAGATCTCCTCTTAGCTCACCATCTCAAAGGAGGGCTTCAGCTAGTTCAGATAAGCAGTCAGCTGAACAAGATATCCCTTCAACCTCAAAAACTCCATCCAAAAAGAAGAAGGCCAAAAGTAAGGAAACAATGGAGCTGGATCCTGCTATGTTGAATAATATGTCAAAGGACTTTTCTGTGCTACAAGCTTCTGACATTCAAGAACTGGCAAGGCCAGATGTGAGGGAACTTGATGAGTTCTTTGAGGATGAGAATGGTGAAGGTGGATCTGGGGCTCATTGGCAACTAGAAGATACAGATGATGACAGTGATGATGAAGAGTTTGTTCCAACAGATGAAGAAGAAGAGGATGACAGTGATGATGAGTCTATTGACAGTAATGAAGAAGAAGAAGAAGAGGATGTTTCTGGGTTAGAAGACAATGGAGATGAAGAGGTTGAGGCAAGAATGGATCTTGGATATGTGGTTGATGAGGATGTGGATCCACGTAAGCAAACTGTGGCTGGCAAGATGGCATCAGTTTATAGTGATGGCCAGGTTTGGACTGAAGGTAGGGACAACAAAGTTGATATCAAAGCAATGGATATGTTCAGCAGCAAGGAGAAGCTCTTTTATGTGATGAAGAGTTATGCAATTCAGAGAGGCTTTATTTTGAATAAAGTGAAGAACAACAGTAAGAGGTACACTATGAATTGCAAAAATGAAAAGTGCACTTTCAGGGTCCATGCCATCTCGATGCAGGATGGTGTAACTTGGCGTATACAGTATGTAAAAGGAAGTCATGTGTGTTATCAAAAAACTAAGCATCATCAAGCTGGTGCCAAGTGGGTTAGCAACCAGCTTATGAAGGACTTTACCCTAAACCCCAACATGGATGCCAAGGGGGTGTACAACATTCTGTTTGACAGATATGGGGTGTCAGTCCCTGATTACACTAGCTACAGGGCATTGAATATTATGAAGAAAAGGTTATTTGGTGAGCATGATGAAGGTTACTTGAAGCTTCCTCAATACTGTGATGAATTCACCAAAGCCAACCCTGATTCTAAGTGTTTCATCAGCTTCACTGATAGGGGTCCAACTTTAAACCCGACTTTCAAGAGGATTCAAATATGCATTGGACCTGCTATTAAGGCATTCAAGGAGCATTGTAGGGGTTTGATTGGATTGGATGCTTGCTTCTTGAAAGGTCCATACAAAGGGGTTTTGATTACTGCAATTGGATTAGATGGGAACAATGGTCAGTTCCCACTAGCATATGGTGTCTTCCCAGTTGAAGATGATGAAGAGTGGGCATACTTTGTGAATGGGCTGGCAGTTGCACTTGAGTCACAACAAGATTCACATCATTACACCTTCATGGCTGACAGACACCAGGTAATCCTCTTCTTTTTCCTAGTTTATACTATTATATTTATGTTTAGGTGTTGCTAAAGGTGTCTTATAAGTACTTTGTTCATGTTTGCACCTCAGTCAATTAAGAATGCAGTCGACAAGTTCTTTCCTCAATCAAGGAGGAGAGTGTGTGTGTTGCACTTGTATAAGAACTTTGCTAACAAATTTCTAGGTATGATTACATCAATCTGAGACAGTATTCAGAACAGTATTTTTGAGAACTTTGCTAACAAATTTTTGATCAATCTGGAAACTTTTGTAGGTGCTTGGTACCACTTCTACTTCTACATAGTAGCTAATGCATATTCTGAGATAGTATTCAGGACAGCCATGGAGAAGATAAGGGAGAAAAGTCCAGCTGCATACAACTGGCTAAAGGATGCTGAACCAGTTGAAACTTGGGCAAGGTTTAAGTATGACCAAGGCTTGAAGAGCGACGATAACACAAACAACTTTGTTGAGTCCTTCAACCATGCTATCATCAAACACAGAGGTAAGCCAATACTTAGCATGTTGGAAAAAATTAGGAAGGTTATTGGCAAGAGATTTGATAAAAGGTTCAAGTTGGGCTGTACTTGGGAGACTAAAGTTACACCATTTGTGGACCAAAAATTGAGAAAGACAATAACAGACTCTAGAGCATGTGGTCCGTACACAATCTTTGGAGGGGTTATTTTGATATTTTGGAGGGCAATGTCAACCACAATGTGAACCTCAATGACCATACTTGTACCTGTGGGAAATTTCAGCTCACTGGTTTGTCATGTAAGCATGCCACTAGGTGCATCCACTTTGCAAAACTGGATGTTGAGGATTACATTGCACCCTGCTTCATGGTAGACAAGTATAGGAGTTTGTATGACACCATAGTGAAGCCAATTCCTGACCATACCATGTGGCCTGAGTCTGATCACAAGCAACTAGACCCTCCTCATGAGTTGAAGAAGAGAGGGAGGCCATCAAAGAATAAAAGAAGAGAGTCCAGGGAAGACCTGGCCAAAAACAAAGACAAAAGGCATGGAACCAAGAAGTGCTCCACTTGTGATAATATTGGCCACAACTACCTCACATGTGGCTTGCCAAGGGATGAAAATGGAAGGTTGATCAAAACACCAGCAGCACCATCAACAGCAGGAGGTCATCCAAGGAAGAAAGCAAAGGTCAGTGGAGGCAATCACAAGAAGCAAAAGACCAACAACCCTAAAAGGAAGGAGAAGACTGGCAATGAAGGGAAGAGTAAGACCAAGGCTAGTGGAAGCAATAAGAGAAACAAGTCAAGTGAAGTCCCACAGTCAGCCTAAACATGCATTTGGTTGTTATGTATTAGACCCTAATGTCAGACTTATGTATTTTGTTTCTGTCAAGACATGGTTTGTATTTTGGATTTTGTCAAGACATGGTGTGTAATGTTTTAGGGATGACAATTATGTTCTACTTGTGTCATTTTGCTTTAAGGATAGCATGGTTTGTAATGTTTTGGGCACAATTATGATTGTATCCCAAGCCAAACAGTTTGTGTGAAACTTTTAATTGTTTTGCTATCCAATGAGTGTTGTTTCATTTACAAGGAAAACATATTATGATTCAGTTGCAAGCCAAACAGTTTGGTCAGTTGTAAGAGTTATGATTGTTTTGCTATCCAATTGTATTGCAAGGCAAACAGTTTGCAAGACATGGTTTGTATTATTATTATTTCATTATGACTTGGTCAGTTGTTATTTGTAGAGAAGAATATACAACATGACAAATTCTGAATTCAAAATAGATAATTCCCAAATTCTCATTGTGTACATACTTCAAGATAGCTACTTGAAGGTTACAAAACACTTAATTCAGAAACTAATACAACTACTACTGCTGCAACTAACAATCCAACAACAACAAGAGTAGTCACTTAAACAGAGACAGAACAACAACTACCAAGAATGCTACAATCACAACCAAAGACCCAATCCCCATCCCACACATCACCATAATCCCCATCACTTTGTCCCACAATGCCTTCAGTTCAGCAGCCTTCATCCCTATCACAGACATCTGATCGATCAACCCTGACATTTTCACCACCAACTCAGCCACTTCCTTCCTCAGTTCACCGACCTCATTCTTGCACACACTAAGCAACACAATAGCTTCACCAAATTTCTCCTTCAACTGAAGTAAATCAGCAGCAACAGTATCCCTTGCCATGTCTAGCTCAACACTTGGCCCCCCCTGCTTCCTCATGCTGTTTACACTACCTGAATCTTCACATTCATCCAACCACCCCAACCATTTTGCACACCTTGGGCACTTTCCATAGACACGATTTGGGTTGTTATTACTCTTTGATGTCTTCAGAACACCATCCACCCCACACTTACCAACGCACATGAACTTGCCATCCACCTAATTAGTCCTTTTGTTGAACCCTTCCATTCTCTTGTTCTCAACGTTCATATCATCTAAAAAAAAAAAAAAAAACATCAACACAAATATAAACCCTAAAATCGACAACAAAACCAGTTGAACAACACCTCATTTTCACATCCAATTGAAGAAACCAAAACCGACAACAAAGTCAACAACAAAACCCAAAACACTAAACCCAATCAATTCATATGAAATCGATAACAAAAAAATGGAATCTGAAACCCTAGTTTTTAAATTGACAGACTTACGCACACCGAACACTTTCAGTTGAAGGCTCTCGAATTTAAAAACAATTCAACGCTGACGAGTTGTTTGTGTTATCGCCATGCTTGCTCGCTTCTCCAATGCCGTAATTGATTGACATCAAGTTGTTTGTGTTAACTGGCAAAGAGTTTGTTCCTCAATCTCCAGCTTGCTCTCCCACATATTTTGCTCTCTAATTGCTCTTGAATTTGTTAGTTGGGAGGAGTTAAGTCTATTTGGTTTTAAAGACAAACATTGGAGCCAAAAAAGGGGTATTTTGGTCACTCCATTCATGTAATTGCTTTTAATGTTGACTCCGGCTATTCTCACCGGATTTTCATAACTTTTGGCCTGAAAATACCCAACCAGCCAATTTTGACCACAATCTGGTCCCCAACGAGTAAAAAAAAATAATGTGGTCCCCAAATAGTCACTTTTGGGGAATGTATGGCACCCCTGAGCAATTTTTTGTATGATTATTGTTCATGCTCATTCTGGATTTCGTTTTATCTGGAAATTGACTTGAGCTGAGATCATAAACTGAGTTGAATCGAGTTGCCTGCTCGCGAGTTCAAAGTGCCTCAGATTATTGCGTCTTGCCCCATTATGCAATTTCTGGGTTTTGAATTATGAGGAGGCTTTGAAACGAGACAATATCCTGTGCTTCGTGCTTCTTGTTTTCCCTGCTATTTGACTTTAGTGTGCGTTATAAAGTTACTGGCTGCACCTGGACGAATTATGCCGCTACTATGGTAGTCACCAGGCTGGCTATGCATCAATCTGCCGGCCAAAACCCTACTCCGGCGGAAAAAACAACCAAAAAAAACGGGAAATCGAAAACAGGGGGTCAATAGAAAATTGTTACAAACGATCAAACAACTGCCATTCAAACCGCAACTGGGAAAAAATCAGCTGAAGAACTTATCTTGGAGTCTTTTAATAAGGAACCAAAGAGGAGTTCTTATGCCTCTCTATTCAATCAGGATGATGGGATGCAATTGCAATACGTTGAACCAGTTCATGTCGAAAGAATGACATGCGCCAAACTAGACAGAGAAGATGTGATGGAATCCATCGAGTACTGGAATAACTCGAGCATCTGCTGTGTTCTCGGTGCGAATCCGCCTCATGAGGTCGTGAATGGATATCTTCGTAGAATTTTGCGACAATTGGAAATTGTGCAAATATCGGACGTTAAAAAGGGAATGTACATGGTGAGATTTAATTCAACTAAGGACAAAGATAAGGCATTAAACCAATGATTCTACGTCTTTGATAGTAAACCTCTCATTGTCAGGGAATGGAATGAAAATCTCGACATGGACATTGATTCTATTGCTTCACTACCTATTTGGGTAACCATGCCTGACCTACCCTTCAAATTCTGGAACAGTGAAGGCCTCAGCAAAATAGCTAGTGTCCTAGGGGTCCCTATTAAGACTGATAGACAAACAAAGGACCGGATCAAGTTGGGATATGCGAGAATCCTCATTGAAATGCAACTCAAAGGCACCTTCCCTTAATATGTTGATTATCTGGATCACAACGACAATTTAATGCGGCAACGCATTCAATATGATTGGAAGCCAACTCGTTGTGCTCATTGCAAGATGTTTGGCCATGAAGAAGTTAATTGTAAGAAGAAGCTACAATGCAATTATTGTCACAAAACAGGGCATGAGGAGAATCAATGCAAGAAGAAAACAGAGGACGGCAAAAAAGTAGAGCATAAGACAGATAAAGCCAGGAAAATATCTGATGCAGAGGGATTCAGTAAGCCAAAAAATTCTTTGGTGTGGAGACAAACAACTCAGTCAAATAAAACGGTGAATACCAACCGATTTGAAATCCTGAAGGATGAAGGAGGTAACTTAATACCCGAATCGATAATTGATGGCAATGCCCAAACTCCAAAACAAAATCCTGATGCAGAACATCCTCAACTGGAACGTCAGAAGGCATAACAGGGTGGAGAAGCAAGAAGACCGGCCTCCAGGTCTTCTTGCATCAACAGGGGGCGGGTCTAATTGGACTATATGAAACCAAAATCCCCCAGCGAAACATTGATATGTTCAACAACAATGTTTTTAACCACTGGAAATCGAGTACAAACATTCAGCATTGTCAAAAAGTTCGCATTTGGGTTGCATGGAACCCGGCATATGAAGCAGAAATTTTGGGGAGCTCTGATCAACACATTCATATGAAAATTATAGCTGTCCAAAACAATACCACCTTTCACATAACTTGGGTCTATCGGTATAATGACCTCAGTGAGAGAGAACCTCTTTGGGAAGCTCTTCGTGAGATTGCAGATGGGATGGAAGGTCCTTGGGCCGTGATAGGTGACTTTAATGCAATAATGTCATAAGAAGACAAAATTAGTGGTGCCAAAGTCGAATCTTTCATGACCCAACCGATGACACATTGTATTCAGCATTGTTGCCTCCATGAGCCACCATACTCTGGGACGTACTACACCTGGACCAATGGTCATGTCCGCTCCAGGTTAGACCACCTTCTTGTGAACTCTCATAGGTACCTAATTACCGACTTGATGCAAGTTAATTTTAAGGAATGTGGCCTGTCAGATCATTTGGTTATCACTATCAACTTCATGGAGATGACTAAACAGAAGCAATCCTTTAAATTCTGCGACATGTGGACTAAAGATGAGCGCTTCAACAACCTGATTAGGGACACGCTTATGGAGATCACGGAGGGACACAAAATGTTTCAATTAACAAAATATCTCTAGAAGCTATGCCCGAAACTACAAGCATTACATAGGGATCGTTTCAACGATATTTACACATAAGAAATTGCTGCAAGGGATAAACTCATCAATCTCTAGGACATGCTCAATAAATATCCGACATATGCTGCGCTTCAGGGAGAAGAGAAGAAGCAGAGATGCAATTACTATGAAATTTTGCATCCGTCACTACTTCTGAAACGACAGCAAAGCAAACTGGCTTGGGATGATATGGGTGACAGCTGCTTAAAATTATTCTTCGCCAAGATTGGACAGAAGTGATCCCAGCTGTACGTTCGAGAAATCGAAACCAGCAATGGCATCAAAGTTATAGGGCTTCAGGAGGTAAATGATCAACTCAGCATGTTCTATAAAAACCTGCTTGGCAACACAGACATACAACACACAATAGTGCAGGACGACATATTCCTCACGGGCCCTCGACTTATAGGTGTTCAACAACTTAGGCTCAGTAGGCCAATCACAAACAAAGACATAAAAGATGTCATCTTGTCAATTCCCAATGACAAGACACCCGGCCTAGACGGGTATTCCAGTGGTTTTTATAAAAAAAATGTTGGAATCAATCCCGCGTCATTCATTCATCACTTGGGTCCTATTACACGGCAAGCATCCGGTAAGAGTTAGGACAATGCGACAGAAACCCGGAGGTGACTCCCATTGCCCCTTCTGTGAGTTGGAGATAGAAACTATCAACCACCTTTTCCTTGGCTGCGCTTTTGGGAAGGAAGTGAGGAAAGCTATGAGACCATGGGGCCTTAGTCATCTGTCGACCACTCAGGAATGGAGACGCCACCTGGGCGAACTCCGAAACACCAGTAAAGAAGCCTATCAGAATTGTGCTCTCCTCACTGCGTATGTTTACCACATCTGGACCGAAAGAAATAACCGAGTATACAAAAAACAAGGCGCTACTTCACAGGTGATTGCAACAAATGTGAAAAATGATGTAATGAACAAGATCCTTGTGGTAGCAAAGTCTAGGATGAACTACAAGAGTTTGTAGACACAATACTAAGTATGTGACCTCGGGGGATCCTCCCCTCACCCTCTTGTATGCTACATTTGTCTTGTTGATATATCCTGTGTTATTGTGCAAATATATATATATATATATATATATATATATATATATATATATATATATATATATATATATATATATATATATATATATATATATATATATATATATATATATAGGATAATTGGATTCTAATAATCCATACTTTCACCAATTGGACAGTGGTGAACCGTACTTTCACTTTGTATTCTGGTGGTCAAAAAAAAAATAAAATTGGATTGTAGTAGTACCAAATCCACCTCCACATTCTTCTTATTTTTTTTCATTCTTACACTATATTTTTTTGTTTTTTTCGTTCATGCCTCTACAAAGTTAATGAATTGTAGTTTCTAAAACATTTTTGAAATTATTTTTTTGAGACTCCGAATAATTATTATGATTTTTTAAAAATAATAAAAGTGGAAAAATCGTAAAAAATAGTAAAAAAATGAAAAAAATTTGGGAGAAACCCTGTAAATTCATTAAAAGCCATTGTAAAGTGTTATACTAAGTTTAGAATCAAATGCAACACAAAATCTATGATGCCCTTGAAAATATCCCACTACAATCCATTTTTTTTTTTGAACCACCAAAATATAAAGTGAAAGTACGGTCCACCATTGTCCAATTGGTGAAAGTAGGGATTATTAGAATCCAAGTTACCATGTGAAACTTAGCAATGCAATCTCTACTAATCATCGTAGCTAGAATTTCCACACCCCTCCCCAAGTTACCATGAGATCTACTATTCCTTTCTTTCCAAATATAGTAAATCAAACCTGTATACAGAAGAAAGACTTTCTGTTTTTGAGATTTCGAATAGGTCCCGTTCTTCATCATAACATCTATCCAATCCTGGCCACCATAAAGCTGGAAACCAAACTCTTTTGAAACAATCTGCAGAACACATCTACTGTAAGAGCAGCTAAAGAACAAATGCCCATGACTTTCACTGTCCTTCTCACACAACCAACATCTTGAAGCTAAAGCAAATCCAAATTTTTGTATTCTATCCAGAGTAGTGAGTCTGTTTTGGACTGTCATCCAAGCAACAAAAGAAAGCTTCGGTATCCTCCACTTATTCCAAATCAATCTCGTCCAAGGGGGCTCTTCATCAGTCTTTTTTAAGAGATAATAAGACTTGGTAATTGAATAAGGCTCGCCTGTTGCTATCTGACTCACAATGTAATCCCTCGCCTTCAATAAATGTCTCCAATACCAAGCACAATTTTGGGAAGGCTTGCAATCCCATATAGAGGTCTTCTTGAGATAAATGTGATGGACCCATCTAATCCAAAGAGAATTTTTGCCCTGAGCAATATTCCAAATATGTTTTCCAATAGCCGCATAATTCCACTTGTAAACATCCCGGATCCCTAGACCCCCATTATGCTTAAATTTACAGCAGTTCTCCCATGAGATAGGAGGACTTTGTGAATCACCCCACAGAAACTTACGACAAATTTTAACAATTTGATCAAATACATACATGGGAATAAAGAATATCTGAGCCCAGTAAGCATGGATCGACATCAAGATTCCATTCACAAGCTCCACTCTTCCCGCATAAGTGAGCTTATTCACATCCCAGCCTCTAATTCTGGAATAAATTTTGTCAATAATAATCTGGCAATCTTCCTTAGTCAACTTTGTAGGTTTGAGAGGAACCCCAAGATATAAGGAAGGTTCCCCTCTCTGAAGCTAGTCAAAGCAAGAAGATTATGTTTCACAGGAAGTGAGACCCCCGCAATAACAATCTCAGATTTAGAAGAGTTAATATCAAGTCCCGAGGCAGAGCTAAATTTCCCAAAAGCATTAAGTAAGCAACATACACTACTCTCATCCGCATAACAGAATAAAAGAAGGTCATCCGCAAACGATAAATGAGCCAACTTCAAACTCCGACAGAGAGAATGATATTTAAAATTATGTTGCTTCTGAATTTCAAGTTCAATAGCTCT